>JAEHOF010000148.1:0-45317 GCA_018257905.1 Gillenia trifoliata
TTTTTTCTATTTCTTTCGCCTTTCATATCATGTGCAGCATCAATAGTCATTACATCCATTCCAATCTAATTCAATACACCTAACAAATAACACACGACTTGGCTTGAAAAACAATAAAAGGGAAACAAATTAACTTTTTCCCGTATTATTGGAAAGCAAAATTGAATGATCATTTATCTGTCAGTTAATACAAGCAGGGAAATGACCCCTCTTTCTCTTCCTTTGAGCAGTGAAAACGGCAAGCCTATACTTTGGACTCGCCAATCACCACATCTTTTAATGGACTCTCGGCTATTCCCTCCTTCAGCGGTTTCAGATCCTCATCTGACAGATGACTAGGGAGGACCTTGGGTTGCTTCTCATGTTGGAAATATGCCCTGAAAGTCAATCTTTGGAAGAAACTTTTCAGGACATTGACTGTATGTATGGATAACCCTAAATACAGCAAAAGGGCAAAGTCACTTATTAGGACAATCTCAATAGTTGATATATGTCCAAATAGTGAATCCATGGACAATGGATTGATGGAAGAAGTAATCTAATGAAGTTAGACTGCAGAGACCTTCTTCTCATAACCATGATGTTCAAAATGTTCCTGGTCATGGGATTGTCGGAGGGATACTGACAATCCATAGACTAGTACGTACTATGTCATCTTCAAATGGGAAGGATGGAGAGTCTCAGCCATTCGTGTAATGACACTATGACAAGTATGTAGGTGCTCATTAAGGGAATGAGTTCACTGAAAACAATCGAAGGGAGTACTTGCATGGAGGTCTACTCACATGTCAAGCAAGTAACTCCATTGATTGGAATATGTAAGTAATCCTTTGACCTGAGACATCATAGTTGTCTTGTGGTTAGGTCCTTGATCTTTGACTATGTCAAAGTCACCCCAATCTTGAGGGTGTCCACGGCATAGTTGGGGTTAAGCTACTTAGCCATGGAGGCAAGTGAATGGTCAACAAGGGATCTCTAATCCTCGTTACGAGAGGAAGAATACTATAAGATATGATTCGGGAATCTTCGGCCGAAGTAGTGAGCGTAGTGATGGAAAGTGTTCCTTTACGACTCAATGGAATCATATAACATGGTATAATCACATTAGGGGTTTGACATTATGTATCCATACCCTAATAATGTGATTGAGAGTATTGCGTTAGAGAAGGATCGAATTACATTGTAATTCCAATTGAATAGGTTCTCCGAACAACTTCTACATTAGCTTGGGTAGCCATGATATATGTTTAGATGTCACTCATGGCTTGTGGGATCTTATGGATGATTAAATTAGTAATCATCAAATAAGATAGAGAATTAAAATAAGTTTTAATTCACTAGATGATTGGATTAAAACTAATCAATTGGATTGATACCAATCACCTCACTGCCTTGCTAATTAGAACCTAAAATGATTGTACACCGAAACACTCTTGTGGTGGAACAACATATGAATGATGGAAATAATTAATTGGATTAATTAAGTGTTATGATTAATTAGAAAGTCTAATGAAATCATAAAGACGATAAAAGATCGTTTTTGGGCTTACTGAAATGTTCGGGTTTATTCGGGCCCATTGGGCCCAAACCCATTGGGCTTTTATTCAAGCATAAGATGACTTGAAATATTAAAAGCCCAAAGCCCAAACAACACTAAGGGGGCCGGCCTAAAGAGAGAAAGAAAGAAAGTGAGTGTTAAGTCAAAAGTTGACTCACTTCTCTCACCTTTATATGTAAAGTTTAATGAAACTTTTCGTTATGGTTTTTGTGTGAGTTAGTCAACCAAAAGAAAAGAAAATCTCTCCCCCTTTTCTCTCTACACAGCCGGCCAACCAAGAGCAAAGAGATAGCTACTCATCTCTCTTTCTCTTGGTCATCCATCATCCATTCCACTACTTGGGTGGGTGTGGATCTTTAGAGGTCTTCAACTTTGGAGGCTAGAGGAGAATCATTCAAATTCTTTCAAGGTGGAGGAAGCAAGGAGGGAGGCCAGGCTCAAGGAGTTCCAAGAAGAGAAAGCTTGGAGGTGGTCCATCCTTGGTCTAAAAGCTAGATCAAGAGGTATAAAACTTCTACCTCCACTTTGTTCTTCAATTTAAGTAGATGCATCAAATACAAACCTATACTTCTTGAAGGGGATTTGCATGACTAATGCCTTGATAATTTAGCTTCCGTTGCTCATGCTTATAAATTGTGAATTGTATTTGCATGATAGTCATTAGAAATCCCAACATAATCTCATATTTTCCCTTCATCTCAGCCTCCACAGCCCAGCTGTATACAATCATGCCAAGGACAGCAAGAGCCATGCCAAGCAAGTTTTTGAATGTGAGTTCAGAATCGAAGAGTAGCCACCCCAATGTCAGGACACATACTGTTTTCATGTGGCCCAAAACCTAAACAGAGACAGCTGAGAAGCGGCCGATGCAGAGGTACTGGCTGATGTTGCAAAACACTGCTAGGGAGCATGAGAGTAGGATGAAAAACTGCATACATTGCGATCACACATAGGATAGCAACTTCATTAGACATTGTACCTCGTAAACTCAGAAGCAGATTAAGATCAAATAGAAGAAGCACTTACAAATGCACCAGTAGACAACTTGTAATCAGAGATAAGTTTTCCAGTAAGAAAGTAATCAATGAATGGACCAAGAACAAGAAGGGACAGAGCTTGAATGTGAGCTGTCTTGCTGAGCAATTCAAAAGAGCCTATCGAGTATTTCTTTTGCAAGGAACCTATTGACTGTTGCTCAAACAACAAGAATGTCAGATCAACAATTGTTTCGAGGTTCTTAAGCCTAAACTCAGATTCATGGTATAGTTTCAAAATGAGAAAATGTGAGTAATACTCACAATTTGTTGTAGGGATGTGCGTAAGATAGCCACACAAGTAATGTATAAAGCCTTTTTAGCATTGACTTTCACATCACCACAAGACATACCCACGCCTACAACCACTATCGGCCACCGCACCTTGACTTCCTGCGGAAAATTGCTTTCCCCATGAAGAATCCATTCCATCACACAAACCACCGTGTAATCATGCTCAACTTAGATATCTACACCATTATAACAATGAAGACTTAAATCGATTATGGTTGCACACCAAAGGGAAAATGGTTATGCTAATAAAATGATATCCACCGACAAAATCCGACAAAGTTAAGCATGAGGCTCAAGTTCATCCCTGATTGAGGCATTGGCAACAAGTGAGAACTAAACAAGTTCCCACAGAGGAACATGCTTCGATAGCAACTGTGGTATTTGATAATGACCGACCAAAACGGGTAAGGCAATGTAGAAATGGGAATCCGGTCAAAGTTGTAGCCGCAAAGAAATATACACCCGTCGCGTAAACCAATCCACCAACGCATTCAACTATTTCTCGTGTGACATAAGCATGCTCTGTAAACACCCCCATTGAGATCTCCTTATGAATCTAGGTTATAAACAAAGTTGAATTATGCCAAATCGTAATTTCTATTGAAATGTAGCTAGATCTACGGTAATGTGACAAGTCAAAAGGCCTACTTACAGTAAACTCCACACGAGGCAAACAATGGTCCAATCAACATCAAATATTATATTGAATTCAATCATTATTGGTCCTAGAATCAAATTTGAGCGTAAAACAATCAATTAACATTTCAAATTGGGAAAATGCAACATCCTCGTATTCATGCAGACCGCAAAAATTCGAAATTCTTCACACACCAGAAAATAAAAGCAACCCATTACTCAACAAGGAAAACACTAAAACCCATTAATCAAAAACCACCCCCACTCCAGACCGCAATTAAATCGAATATTAAGACACAACCTTAAAAACAAATTGGTAAATTAACACAGCTTAAAGAAGAAGGAGAACTGAATGAAGCCTAAAGCAAAGCCGTAGGGGACATGGAGTCGCTTTGTTGGCCATGTGATAATGCCCACGCAGCTCACAATATTCATCCCAAGCTCCCACACCTGGACACAGAGACTTCTTTTCCTTCTCCATTTATGCAAACGACTCCGACCGTGTGTTAAGCTTGTCCTTGGTTCCAATGTTGTCCTTGAATTGAATCGAATCCCGTGCGCCTTCCTATGTAAAGACTTGTTCACGATGGGTTGGATTCCCATTCTCGCTTTTGTTCATATCTACTAAATCGGCTTGGGAAACCGATCTAGGTTCACCTCTAAGACCCCTATGAGGTGGCTGTTGAGGGTTTGGATTCGCCCAGGTAGAACTCCAGACCGCTGACGCGGCCGAGCTTTCACCCTGAAGGCGAGCTGAGATCGTCAATGGTGGATTCTTCAATTGGGATTTTCGGTTTACTAGATTTTTGAAGAACTCGTTTCTCTTCCCTCGGTTCTGAAGAGTCATGGTTTTTTTTTTTTTTTTTTTTTTCTGCTTTTCAACTCAAGGCTCCAACTTGCAAATCCGGCTACCAAGTCAACTTGTCACTTTAATCTATACCATTGAATGCTTGAGCCAAATCTAAACCGTCCATTTTTTCCGGAGTAGGAATTTACTCCAGAGCATACTAGAATTTTGCTCGCATTGTTCTTCATGGGCCATGAATCCTGGGCCCCATCTCCTCACACACAACATTATCTTCAAGAAAAAAAGTACTATATATCGGATTGGATTTGACCAAGTACTATATATTAATCAATGAGAGGTAAGATTGAAAGAATTGGTAGTCAATCGACGTCCAACAACCAACTGCCGCCCGAGCTATTAAGGTATTTTGACTGGGTCTTTCTGATCTAGAATAATTTGCGAAAATCATGGATTGTTGTTTCTAAGGGTCATGGATGAAAATAATCAGACCAGAACATCAAATCGTTGAGTTTTTATTCTAGATGTATCATCTTCTGTCTGTCATAATGAAGGTCATATGAATTTCACTTTTTTAGGATATAGAAGTGCAAAAATAAATTCGTGAGTTATAATCAAATGAAATAATAATATTATGATCGTGTTTTATATATTGTAAAAAACTTTTTCTTTGATCAGCATTTGGATTGAGGTCATTATCTACTATGTAACTCCCATTAATTTATTAATCATTAAATTGGTGTGTCTACGTAAATGAAGAAGTCACTTTGATGGTTCATCACTAACCCACTACTTTTCGTGTTCAACTTTCCTTTATTATCGATTGTATTAAAAATAATTGAAAATATGACTTTAATCCCTGAAACTAATTTTCATGCATAAACCTGACATAAGTTTTTTACTCCGGTCATAATTTATTGACTAGATTTCATATAAGCAATTCATTAATTATGTTTGACTTACACACATTTACATTTTTGGATGCTCAAAATACCCATATTTGAATGTTTGATGTACAATAAATTAACTCCACAATGCGTAAGGAGAATTAATGACTTTCCAAAACAAAAACAAAAAAAAAATATTAATGTTACAAATTCATTGCCTTATATATAATAACAATAAAAAACAGCTAATATATGTAATAATACATGCTTAATTAATGTCACGAAAATTATATTTACATATAAATGTAGGTAAATTATTTTGCCACACACATGTATAATAAAAAAAACATGCCTAATATATGTAAAAATTCATAAATATAATTTACCTACAAAATAAAGAAATGTTATTTGTCTAAAATTAATTTACCTGTATTTACATAAAAATGTAGGCCAATTATTTGCATATAAAATAATAATAAATGCAAAAATAATTACCTACAAAAATAAATAATCGTGCTAATCATAAATAAATTATATAGGTAAATTAATTAGTACATATAAATTTATATATATAAATAAATTTATATATATGTTATCCGATTAAAATTAATTTTAACTATATTTACACAGTGCTATAGTAAATTATTTGTATACCATAAATTCTATAATTGTGGAAGTCAACTCTTGAAACAAATACAATTTTTCACTCCCACAAATAGTGCACCTAATTATTTGAATTTTAAAATGTTAAATTGCTTCATTATTACAATTAGGTATTGTGGCATAAGTTATAAATAATTTGTAATAATAGGTTACTTATTTTTCCACATGTCAACAAGTTTGAATTTTGGAGTTTTATTCAATGCTTAAAGGATGTATTTAGTTTAAGCGAAACAAGAATATGCTTTTTCATATCTAAATAACTCCAAAAAGTAATGAAACTGAAAAATTGGTGTGTATACGTGGTTATGTGTGTATTGTGTCCAATTCGCATGTGCATGCATGCTGAGCTCAAACTACAGACACATGTCTTGCCTAACGCACACAACGTGTTATTTTTTTTCATATATCCAGCGGAATTGCTCATGATAAGAATCGAACATGCATTGTTTATCCTACTTAAGTCAAACGTACGTACGTACTACTACTCTTTCTATTGTAGCTAACAAAACTCTGCGTCCTCATTCGTAAATATGCACCTCTTCCATAATGTCTACTGTCGTGTAGTAGCACCTCCCAGCACTATAAATTAACAATGGTGATCGTCGAAGACTTAGCATTCACATCCTTCTAGTCTTTCTTGAGGGATTTTTGAGTGGCATAAGAGTTGGAGAATCATGAAATATTTCAAGTCTTTTATTTTGCTAGGCCTTCTGCTTGGCTATGTTGTTCTTGTCTCCTCCGCTGTTGAAGCTGAGATATCCAAAGATGAGAAGAAAGGTTAATTATTATGAAGTTATGTATGCTAGTTAATAATAGTTTATAGTGGATTATAGATAGATTTTTTTTTTCAACTCGATTTTAAACAATTACACATCATCAATATGTTTACTTTTTACACAATCCACGTACCTATGCACCTATTACATTTGCACGATCGACCAAAAGCACATGTATGCACCCAATTATTAGGGGGGGAAAAATGTGTAAAAGAATTTCATTCTGTTTTCACTAAGTTCATAATAGTCTCGTAGTTCGTACATTACATATATATATATATATATATATATATATAAGGTTTTTTGTATTCATACTGCTCCAATATACTCGATACTTGCTAAGGTCGACTACGGGCTAAGCGAGATATATATGTTTGTATATGGTGCAGTGGATGAGCCAAAGGAAGTTAACCAAGGTGGCGGTGGCGGTGGCGGATATTGTGGCCGGTGTTGCTATCGCTATGGCCGCTACAGTTGCGGCCAACATTGTTGTTGGCCTGAACTTGCTGATCAGTCCGAAGTAGTAGTTACCGATGAAGGAAAAGAATCAAAAGCGGTAGAGGAAAATTTTGAAACAAAGCAGCCTGATGGATATGGATATGGAGGTGGCGGCTACGGAGGTCGTGGCGGAGGCTGGGGAGGAGGGGGACGCGGTGGTGGCGGAGGCTGGGGAGGCGGGGGAGGCGGGGGCGGCGGGGGCGGGGGAGGGGGGGGGGGGGGGGGGGGAGGGGGACGCGGCGGTGGCGGAGGCGGTGGATACGGGAGAGGCGGTGGCGGCGGGGAAAACTGAACCCATATGCCAAGATAGGGACTCGAAAGCTAAACCAACAACTTCATGAGAGTCTATATATATATGTGTTGTACAGCGTTGTAGAAAAATATGAATAAGCTCCATCATGCATGTATATGCATGGGATCATGTCGTACGTAATGTTATATGCACAAGCATGAGTGCATGGCATAAGTGTCAAATATCACATGGATAAATTTGACCATAGCAAGCTCCAAGGACTGATGATAGTCCATGTAGCTCTTTCATGTGTTAAATATGTGTAGTTTGTACCCTTTGTACTCGAACGGTAATGTTATATGAAGCAGTATATTATATAGTACTCTTTCAAATGTTTTAAATATAGGAACTCTTTCCTCATCTTTATTGGGAAATGAATTTTGTGTCTGATAAATTGGCTAACTTGAGTTTCTCATATTCTCTTGGTCTAGTTTATTTTGATCAAGTTTATGCCTCTTGTCGATATTTTTTGGTGTCGGGATGTTGTTGGGATTTCTAGACCTCGTGATGTTTTGTTTCAATTTCTTTTTATTGGGCGTTTATTTAGCCCTGTTTGTTTATAAAAAAAAATATGTATACTACTCTTTTTTGCGACTATGAATAGATTTTTCAATATACATATGTTGTTACTATTACTCTAATAAAAAATCGTATATTTTTTTTTGCTAAAAATTTAACTTTCTCCCTTCAAACTAATTTTTTCTAGTCTATAATTCATTATATTATTTTTATTCGAATAAATCCCAATGATTAGGATCCAATTAAACAACTTACCAAATTAAGTTTGTGTGTCAGTTTTTATATTTTTTTAGATTCCTAATATACCTGGCTAAACCATTATTGCAGTATGTATATTAATATAGAAACTAATATGGAAGGTTTTGTAATTTGATTGTAATTGATCACATGCATTCAAGTTTGGCAAGGTCTTGTAGTCATGAAATCTGGTTCTAATAACCATTAATTTGGAAAAAAATTTAATTTCAACAACAAATTTCAATTTGAATATACCTAATTTAGTGAAATAGTCTATCCATCAAATTTTTTTATCACAATAATACTGTAATGAATGTTTAATTTTACTAAATCTGCTTGGAGGAATCCATCAGCCTTTTATTTCTTACTGAGTACTGAATGAGTCCGAGTACCGTGAAGCCAATCACAGATTTTACAATAAAGAGAGGGGGAATGAAGTTTTGGTAGCAACTGGAAATTAAGGTAATTCGGCTGGGATTTTCTGATCTGGAATACGACCAGAAAAAAAATGAATGCTTGTTTCTAAAGGATCAAGGATGAAAATAATCAGACCAGAACATCAATCGTTAGGTTTTTATTCAATATAAATATAGAGATGTATAATCTTGTACATGTTATAGCAAAGATAGTATTCTACTTTTAAAATATATTAGTACAAAACAAATTTGCTTATAATTTGAATAAAATAGTAATTAGGTGACCATGTTTCGAATACACATTGAAAAATTAGTCTGATCAACATTCAGATTGAGGCTCATCAATAGCGTTAGTACCTAGTGAGTATCCAATATGCTGACTTGTTTATGTGATCTACTAAGTTTATAACACTTGGTATTATAAGAATCTTTTAAAACATAAGGTATTTGTCGATTTTTCCCTCGAACTTGTAAGGCCCTGTCAATTTTCCCTTTAAACTTTAATTTTAGTCGATTACCCCCCTAAACTTTTATAATTTGTCAACTTCTCATCTGCTGTTAGATTTTAGAATATTTCATCCATCTTAGTCCCAGTGCCACAATACGGAGAAATGTTGGGCGCACAAACCCCTCGCACAGCCCCCAAGACGCAGGGTACTTTCTTTCTTCCTCTTACGCTGGTTGGTTTTGCGACGGAGGACAAGGGAAATGTCGTTGTCTTCACCTTTCTTGTCTCAGATGCAGGTTTGTGTCGGTGTCGGTGCGATTAGGGAAGCTTTGGGACGTCGTGGGTAGGTTTATTGTTTCTCTTAGAATTTCTCGAAGCAAATCATGCATATTCAACTTGTTGTATTCCCGACGATTCTAGCGTCTTTCGCGGAGGACGGCGGTTCTATTGTGACGAGAAAATTCACATTTATCTAATACCTTTGCAACATAGTCACGATCTAGTCGATAAACTAAAAAAGATATGTCAGGAATATATCATGCATTAGCAGCAGCATCTAGCCCTTCAAAGCTTATTCTTAAAGCGGTTTTATTATTTTTCCATAGAGTTCTTTCCAGTTTCTCCAATTGGCTTTTCCACTCTTTGCTATGCTTCTTTTAATCGAAAGAGCCTAAAACTTCAAGGAGCTAGTAGCAAACCTCCATAGTAAGAAACAACCTTTTTGAGAGTTCAAGATATCCTTCAATTAGGCCAAGTTTGTTTCCAAAGGCATGCCCGACTAAAGAGCTCAGGCTTCTCCTTTGTTTCCAATTTACGGATATGTCTTGTCCTTTCACTTGGTTTGGTAAATGTTCATCTCGTGTCGTTATGATAATTCTACTTCTGAACCAAACCAATCATGATTTCGGCGGTGCATTTAGTTGCTCCACTTGATCTATATTGTCCATGATGACAAGTACCGCCCATGTCGAAAATGTTGTTTTATCATGCATTACCTCCATCAACACTACTTATCGAGACACGGTGGTTTCACGATGTCGGAAACAAGTTTGTTTTGCACATAAACCGGACCATGTTTGCCTTAGTGTCACTTGCTAACGTCGACGAGGAAACATTTAAATTCGAAATTATGATGAATTTGGTTATAAATGGATTTAGGTACATTGTTTGTACGATCCACCCATCCCCATTCAACCATGACAACATCATTTGATCCACCATACGTAAGATGGCCCGATAATATCTTGAATGCGAGAATTGATTCCAACTTTGGTGCTTGGCCACATGTAATTCGTTTGTCTTTAGGAAGCCATTCCATAATAATCTCTTGTCAACAACTTCTACAATAAGCTACGCCCGCGCTGAAAATTGAATTCGTAAGCATTAGCGGAAGGACTGTAGAGCTCATTAGTTGCTATCGATTACCACGACTAATAAACAATTTTCTTTATATACATGTAATTCACACATTATGATTTTGTGAGGAACTGAATAAAAGAAAGAAAGTCATTCATTGATGTATAAACCCCAATGAAATTGAACCATATATACAGAGAGGGAGACCTAATTGTCTGACTTCTTAATTAGACTCCAACTAAGGTTTAGGTTTTATATGAGAGATCAGGAAGGTGTGTTGATTGAGCATGTTAATTAGAGTAGTCCAGTACGTATAAAAGTTTAAGTGTCAAAAATTCAGATTCCTTGTTTTAGAAATACACCTTAAAGTACAGTGCGGGTTCAATCCCCACTGATTCTCATCTCCCTAAACGACTAACTATTTAACCTTCTAACGCTACCAATCAACTCTTGAAAAAAAAAATGTCCAAGTTTCAGATCCGTTTTCCTAATTTTACAAATTCATATTTATTTTTAGTATTTTATCTTGGAAGTCTTGATTTTTCTAGTGAAACTAATTTTCTCTTTGTGTGTGATACTCGTTTAACAATTATTGTCCACTAAAATGTTTCAAATCTTGAAAAGCAGAATGATTACCCTTTGTCAGTGATTTGAAGATGGTGGCCCGACAAATTCGCAGCTCGAGTAAGAGCCTCTCTCCACTGCCTTACCCTTTCTTCCTTAGCTTCGCGTTCTTTGTCATCTTTCTCTTCACGGATGCCGTCTTCGTGCTTCTGAAATGCTTGGCCAGGGCCGGCCCTGACTTTTTGGGGGCTATAAGCAAACAAAAAAAATGGGGCTCCTGGCCAATAATCGGTTAATAGCAACAATAAACCATAATAGCACACTCTAGCATGTAAGAATAAAAAAAAACGTAAAAATTCAATAAGAAACTTTGAAATCACGAATCATACGTCCAACACTACTCAAACACTACCCTTCTTGCATTTTTTGCTGCAAAAGTACTGATTAAGTCTCTACTTGTTTAATCCTGAAGTACTTATTAAGAGATCCTGCTTGAAGTTTAACCAATGCTTCTCTTCTATGCTTGTCTTTCTTTTTTTTAGCCCCAGAAGGATATTTCCTAATAGGAGCCATTGTAACAAACTAACAATTAACAAGTTCGCAACTTCCCACTAGAACAATCAATTTCAAGTTCTCATCAAATACGGCAACACCAAAAGTCCAAAACAGATTGAATCTGAACAAATAAAAATGAAGAAAACTGAAAACCAAGACGAGACAGAGCACATACGACACAATATCAATAACTGGAAATAAAATTGAACAAAACCAAAAGACAAACTTTGAATTTAAATTGGGAATTTAGGGATGATGAAATACTTGTCATTCTATCAAGCCGTTAAGGTCCTTAAGGTTCTTCAACAATTTTCAGCTCTCGAATTAGAGATTGGGATTTTAGATTTTGCCAATTATTTGGAGTTTGGAGGCTTGGAGCCTTCTAGGTTCAACAAGAGTTCCCTGACATACGGGAATGTGAAAGAATTTTTTTTTGTGTGCAATACACGCCCCAATACAGTGATAAGGAAATAAGAATTTAGAAAGACAGCGATCAGTGGTTTTTTTTTGTGTGTAAAACCTGGTTCATTAGTCTTGGAACTTGGAAATTGATATTCTCACGTTTGCCCCTACACACATATACTATTATACTGATATAATATATAACTTAATTTTTTTTAACATACATATTATATTATTATATGTAAATAAGTACAGAATTTTGGGGCTCCTAAATTTGGGGGCTCTAGGCGATGACCTATCCGGCCTATAGCCAAGGGCGGCCCTATGCTTGGCCTAAATCTCCGTCCTGCTTCCTGACATGTGAAGGATCAACATGGTAGAATATTGGCAAAACATGTCGCCCCAGTTTGTCTCTGCACTGCATGATCTTCACCAGCTCGTCAAGACACCAACTCGAATCCGCATACCTCTTTGAGAACACAATGATAGAGATCCTCGCCTCTTCGATTGCCCGGAACAGTTCCGCTTTTATTTCTTCCCCTCTTTCTAGATGGTCCTCATCAATAAAGGCCTTGTATCCTCTGTCTTTTAACGCATCGTGGAGGTAGCCCGTGAAGCTATTGCGTGTGTCTACACCGTGAAGCCATTGCCCGTGAAGTCATGGCGGTATCCACCGTTATGGAACTGCAGTGGTTCCGATCACGACTGAAAAAATGGCAGTGGAACGTTGTGTTTACACCGAAAAATATCTACTGGGTTAGAATGGAATCCTGGGCAAATGGGCTAAACATGAGAGGCGAGGCCCAACCCAAATCCAGTAAGACTGAGGGATAAAAGGGAGTGTCTACCCCACTAGAGCACTCAAGTACCTGCACCTACCCCACTAGAGCATTCAATACAAAGATCTCGGTAATATTGGAAAAGCAAATTAGATCTTCAGAGGACGGCTAAGTCTCTAGGTGACGGTTTTTGAGTGAAGCGACAGCAGTCACGTAGGGCACCCAGCTGTCCATATGAGCTTTGGGCCATGACTTAAAATTTAGCAATGGGTTGGGCCTAAGAAAGAAAGGCCCAACCCAGACTAGTGAACGAAACGGAAAGAAGTCTGAACAGCATTTAATGCAAAGCACTGGGCAAATTGGAGGGAACCAGACTACGAATAAAGAACCCTTTCTCAGTGGGAGTAGGCTGTTCAGAGGCGCTACCTGTGCTTTCCAGATTAAGCTCTTCCTCACTAAGTCTTTAAAGACAGAGAGAAGTGACGGCGATGACATGGGCTCCCTGCTAGTCTATATAAACGAGGGGAGGATTCAGAAAAGAGGACACTCAAACCAACTAAAAACAGAACTCTCTAGTTCAGAAAGAAACCTCTGAGGAAACCCATCAAAGCCTTTCCCAGATACAGACTTCGTCTCTATCTGCTGTTTTCTTAATCGCACTACTTGTGTAGCTAGCGATTTCGAGAAATCAAAGACCAGCAACCTAGGATCATATATCCTAACTCCCCCGAGGAGTAGTGAATTTAGCTCTGCTATCCAACCAAACCGGTGATAGTATCGATTGAGAATCGTTGGCCAGAGAGTCTTTGATCATCTCCCTTAAGGAACTAGCCTTAAAAGCATCCCGATAGATTAGAAAACTATCCCGATGGAACAAAAATCAACCCGATGGACGTTTGTTCAGTCTATGATGAGATTAAAATGTAATAACATTGATCTTTTTACTTAAAGTCTTTCGTTACCAACTCTTACTTATCGCTCTTTACTTACAAGTTTTTACTTTCAAACGTTTCAATTACAGCCTTTACATTCCGTCTTTAATTATCGTCTTTACCTTTATGTATGCGCGAGCGTGGGGCATTCTTGTTATAACCAGTTTATAACAAAATCCTATCTCATGCAATCTCTGGTATAAACATCGAGAGAGAATAAAGTCCTTAATAAGCAAGGTAATAAAAGAACCTAACTGCACTTATCTAATTAAGTCGCCCAATCCGATGAACGGAAGTTATATTACTTGTGGCGCAAGTACTTAACACATATTACATCTTTCTATTGGCAGAAGCCAATAGTGGCACGCCTGACAATAACCATACAACAGAAGGTCTCACGACTATCCCTCCGAAGGGATAGGAGTGAAGCCTGTTGGAGCAGAAACGCCAATAGAAAGGCTCGGACCAGCGGACGGGCCGACCCGTATGCTCCTAGCCCGCCCCCTGCGAAAGGCTCGCGAACACGTTGTGTTTGTGTGGCCAACGGATGATACTGAAATACCTAAACCCAAGTCAACTCCTTCAGTCCACAAAAGCAAAAGTCATCCACGTCCATTAGGATCCCTTTCTCCGGACCTATCCCGATCATTTAATCTAAACCGTCAATCCCAGATCGTGCGGCCAGTGAATTGCTGTGTTCCCCGCACTTCCACGCGGTGATTCATATATTGACTGGAAACTGTTTTGATTAGTCCATTTTGGAGTTCTTCAAGTACTGGTGACGTTTTTTTTTTTTTTTTTTGAAAAATCAAATATATTACAAGAAAGTAGGACAAAAAGTCGAGTTTGGCTTTGGTAGTCCGGACCATTTAATAGTTCGACTTTTTAACGCTTCAGATTTGTCACTTATCCACACTCTCATCTTCTCATCGAAAAATCTAAAGGCTTTGAGTTATTTATTCTATCGTAGACTCGTAGTTCTTCTCTCGCTTTCCATGAGGTTTTCGCTCCAATGTCTTTATTAGTTGAATGATTTCAAGGGTCTTCCAGTCAAAGCAAAGATGTCCCCATAAAGTATGCACGTCAATACCAAAAAATAAACCAGTCAATTCCTCCTTATTTTTAAAATAAATAACTCAATTTTTAATAGACTCATTTGCTGACTAGTGCCAGGCAAATAATAGAGCCACTTGCCTAAGCGCATGTGGAACAGTCCGCTCTTGAATAATATGAGTTCTATATTATTGGACCCATGAGCAAATTTTCGTTTTCCATCTAGGTATATCTTTACAACATTAGTCACCTAAAGAGTGTACGTGTTACAAAAATAAAAAAGAATGTCTCAGAATATTGGTCTTAAAATCGGTACATGTACGTGCGATTTGTAATAGAATGTTTTTTCGCTCGATGCTAAGAGAAATGATGATTCATGTTTGGCCTTGACGGGGAGCCGATATTGTGTAGTGATTTTGTATGCCCTAGAGAATCGAAGACTTTGAGTTTTCTCTGTGTTGTCCTTGCCTAAAGCATTACATTAGAAACCTTGGGACCACCTAAATTATACTAATTTAGCCGGGCCTCCAAATTGCTCGATAAACATATTAGTTTACAAAGGCGTTGGAGATTCTTGTTGCTTGTAATAGGAATGCGATTGTGTAGTAGAAGTAGAAATCTTATAGGATCTAGAAAAATCCTTTACTTGTATAATTTGTATTACTTGAAGGGCAAGTAAAACAATCATGTTTAGTATAAATAAAGGCGCGAAGACGAAGGAAAACGTCAGTGAGCCGTTAAACTTAGCGAAATGTATCTCTAGCTTGAGAGGAATCGTTGATACTATGCTACGAAGATGATTCTTCAAGAACGATAATGAAACTTTATCTTCAATCGCGACTTGATGAAGAGGAGCTCTTGATCTGCAGGATTCTCTTGTCATGTAGCAAGTTGCGGGAAGCTTCACAGTACATGTCTCACTTGAGACAAAACACAATTCTGTGACGGAGTTTGAGAAAACCGCGGCTTTCTGCTGATAGGGTTTCGAGGAGTGGAAACGAAGAGCTTAAGAAGGTGATCAGAGACAGCCTTGTGAGGCAGAAACTGGTGGAAAATGCAGAATCTGTCAGGAAATGAGGTATACTTTTTTCCCTCGAAGATATGGATTCGTGTTCGGATACTCCTTCCACCGCTCCAAGCCAGAGTTCTATGTTTCATACAACCAGCGACTCCACCATTGCAACATCAGTTGCTTTGCAAAAGGCGAGGGGAAAGGCCCCGGAGTCTGATTGCCAAGCTCATGGGAATAGAAAGGGAGTACCCCTCAGAGACCTTTGCAGGCCGCTCTGAAGAAACAGATTGAGGGAGGGGGTGAGAAGATTCTTTCAAGTCAGCAGAGGCTATGTTTGATATCCCGATAGGCCTAAGGTTAGAAAGCCTCAAACTTTAGCTCAAAATGTTGATCACTCTGAGGGAAGTTCTTGAAACAATGTGATTTAAAAAAGGACTTTTAAAAGGCAGTTCTGTTGAAGGAATCATATGCCTGATTTCCGTCATTTCAATCACTCGGATTCCACAGCGCAAAGATTTTCGTGATAGCCCTCCCATTGTGCTTATAAGGCCACTTCCTGTTTCATCTATGGAATCAGAGAGAGGGCCTTGTGCGCCATTATTCGGGGAGAGAAACTTCTTACGACTAAAAGGTGCTAAAAGTTTGGGAACAAGGAGCTTTGAAGTCTGAAAAAATGCGAAAAATGGAAACAGAAAAACTCAGAAGCAAAGGCTTGACCAGGGGAAGAAAGAGCTAAAAACAGGAAAGTGGCAGCAGAAGAGAGGCCGAAGAAGAGAGGCCAAGACTAGAAAGAAAAGGCTTCGAGAAAGTTGAAAGCTTCTCATCCTGCAGATCACAAACAACAGAGAAAGGAGGCAATCGACAAGAAGGTTGATAAGGTCAAAAAAGGTGACTGCTGTTAGCAGAGTTCACCAGAGAAGATATAGCGAAATCTAAGAATGTGTCGAAGTATCAAGATCATGATAAATTGAACTCTGCAAAAGCAAGAAAGCATGAACCTGGATCAAACATCACAAAGAATTCAATTTCTCGGCAACCAAATGCTGCAACAATCACAATCTTGAAACGTTCAACTCAGAATGTGGCGTGTAACTCATCCGAGCAGAAAAGGAATCACTTGAGGAAGGAAAAGTCAGCAAAAGAGCCTACAGTAGCTAAATCAGTTATAAGCCTTCCTTGTCTCCAAATCTTTCTAGAAAATTTATGTTTTTTTTTATTTTTATTCAAAAAAATATAACTTTTAGAAACTAATGTAGTAATGTTCTATTTATGCAGACGAAAAATGTTGAGAGTGAAGAAAGTGAGGAGCATTATTATGGACGATAAAAGTGACACTTCCCCGATCAGGTCAAATGCTGATCTTGTAGATGAAAACCCTAAGGAAGAAGAAACAGATGCCTATGGATCTCAGAGTGGAGGTATGGCCTTCTTGAATTACAGATAACTTGATTATGTAATGTCCAATGTTGACTATTAAGTACGGTTGCGCTGGTAAGATTAGAACGTGCATTGACAAGAAAACGTTGGGCTTGATTAAGTAGTGCTGTCAAAACGATAAAGATTTCTGTGGAAAGCGGCCAAAACAGGAGAATCATCGTCCATTGAGTTGGATATCTGCTCTCCACTGTCACTGACCGCCATACTCTGTGGCTGCCGCTGGAGAAGTACTGGGAGATTCTGAGGACGCGGTCGAGGCTGAGAGTGAGGCTGTCGTGAATGAGGCTGAATATGACGGCGGCCTGCAGGAAGAGTATCAAGAGACAAGGAAAGACGTAAATGCTCAAGGCCGAGAGGATCATGATCATGATCATGCACTGCTACTGCTTCATCTTCATCTAAATCTTTATCTTCATCTTCATCTTCATCTTCAATCTTCATCTTCATCTTCATCTTCAATGAACCGAGCTGGATGCGGGTCAAAAACATAACCAGCACGATCCAAATCATGCAAATTTTCCTTGATAGGTTTGTCCCATACAAGATTAACCCCAGTTCTCTTCATTCTCGCAGAAAAATACGAACTCCGAACAAAAATTATATCAACTTTATCCCCGCCTTGCAAATTGAGCTTAAAGTTTGATAATTGTCCCTGCCAAAGATAATCAGGTTTGCCGTACAATATCTGAGTAAACTCCCAATCTGCTATGCACTCCCAATCTGCTATGCCTATGCTGGCCCGCAACTCAGTACGCTTGGTATTATTTATAACAGTAATGGCAAAAGGAAAAAAATCAAATCCATATTTGACTGCCCCGTAAAAGCAGAACAGAGTCAGCCCTTCAAAATTCCGACCATCACTCGGCGGAATATCAAAACTGACTTTATTGCCCTCGTTGACAAACTCAAACCAATCAGGAACATAACTCCCATCGAGTAAAATGCCACCAAATCCGCAAGAACTCCATCCCTGTATGTATACATGTACAATGCATGTGTGAGTCATATGTATACATGTACATGTGCATTTGTGTGTGTGCGCGTGCGCGCAATAGAAACGCAATTAGAGAGAGAGGCCTGTAGGATGTTCTTCCTAAACTCAGCTGTGAGATTGGTGCACCCTCGCATTTGAATCATTGTCATGGAGTTTAATGACTTATCCAAGCCTGGAACCTCGGTGAGTTTGGGTGAGTCACTTAAATTCAGTTTTCTCATATTTGACATTTCCGAAAAATTTGGCATTGTTTCCAACACAGGACATTTAGACGCATCCAAAACTTTCAGATTTGTTGGTAAATCAGGTACCGTCTGAAGATTTCTGCAATAATCTAACAGCAAGGTTTCAAGCTTCGAAAGCCCACTGAGGCTGTGTAGGGTACAAAAATCATTCCCGTGAAGATCCAAATATTGTAAAGAAATTAGACTCCCAAGATCCAAATCATCCAGTATTCCGCACCATGCGAGTTTTAATTGTCGTAAAGAACTTAAGCCATGTAACGAATGGGGCACATGAACATTCTCTAGAGATAAAGAAGTGAGCTTCTTCAATCTTACTATCGAATGTGGTACTTGTCTTATGTCTATACCCTCTGCTTCAAGTATTCTCAATGATACCATCTTTCCTAAATCCTCAGGCAGTTGGCTAAATTCTAAACATCTGTTAAGAAGAAGAGTCTCAACAGATTTCAACTTATAGAAATCCACTGGAAGAGAACTAAGATTGCTACATCCCTTAAGGTTCGCCAAACAAAGTCTTTTAAGACCACCGATGGAGGGGTGAATCTCGGACAAACTCGCACATCCTTCCAATATCAATTCTTCAAGATTTGGGAGTCCCGAAAAGTCTGGTGATTTTTTCAAGAGGTTGGAAAAGCTGAGATCAATGATTTTCAACTTCTGAAGCGACTGTCGAGCAAAACCAAAGGAAAATTGAAGTTAATATCCAAAAGGAAGATCTCATAAAAAATAAAAATAAAAATAAAATCCAGAAAGAACATTAGATACAGAATTGTACCTTGGAACCCTCCCAAACTTGTACCAGTCCGCTACACTGCATCTCCAAAATAGCTAGTTTCTCTTGATTTAAAAAGTCATCTGGTATGGAATTTAAAGGGAATCCACGCCAGCACAACCATTTCAACTTTTTGGGAAAACATGCGTACTCTCCAATGAGTTGTACGTAGTTGAGGCGGAGAAATCTCAGGTTCTTCATATTGGCAAACGCTACTGTACTGAAACTCGCTTTTCTAGACTTGTTAGAGCTTTGTAACACATGAGGGAAATCTAGAGCAAGTCCTTCAACTTCTTCAGTTCCCTGTAAGAAAAGGATTATTTGCATATATTTACATCATTTTCCCAATTGAACTTTCCTTGTGCAACTGCATATAGTTATAATT
Organism: Gillenia trifoliata; assembly: GCA_018257905.1. Classification (NCBI taxonomy): domain Eukaryota; kingdom Viridiplantae; phylum Streptophyta; class Magnoliopsida; order Rosales; family Rosaceae; genus Gillenia; species Gillenia trifoliata. The sequence goes on from JAEHOF010000148.1 coordinate 19,550, forward strand.
ACACATGAATTAATCCAAAATTTTATTCGGAATGTACTTACAGATTCGTTTTTTAATACATCGGTGACCTCTTGAGGATTCCACAACCTACTCCATTTTCCAGGGTCAGCAGGGGAGTTTTCAGAAATGATTACTCGGGCCATTTCTCGAAGCAAATCATGCATATTCAACTTGTTGTGTTCAACAGTTACAAGGCATCTTTCGCGGAGGACACTGATTCCTATTGTGGCAGAAAATTCACATTTATCTAATACCTTTGCAACATAGTCCTGATCCCGTCCAATAAATAAACAAGATATGTCGAGGAATATATCCTTCTGTGTAGCATCTAGCCCTTCAAAGCTTATTCTTAGCGGTTTTATTATTTTTCCATCAGGAGTTCTTTCCAGTTTCTCCAATTGGCTTTTCCACTCTGCTATGCTTCTTTTAATCAGAAAAGAGCCTAAAACTTCAAGGGCTAGTGGCAAACCTCCATAGTAAGAAACAACCTTTTTTGAGAGTTCAAGATATCCTTCATTAGGCCAACTGTTTCCAAAGGCATGCCAACTAAAGAGCTCCAGAGCTTCTCCTTTATTCAATTTCTGAGCCGGATATGTCTTGTCCACTTTCACTTGGTTTAGTAAATGTTCATCTCGTGTCGTTATGATAATTCTACTTCCTGAACCAAACCAATCATGATTTCCAGTGATTGCATTTAGTTGCTCCACTTGATCTATATTGTCCATGATGACAAAAGTACCCCTTCTATGTCGAAAATGTTGTTTTATCATACTCGATACCTCCATCAACACTACTTATCTCGAGACACGGGTTCGTTTTACGATGTCGGAAACAAGTTTGTTTTGCACATAAACCAGACCATGTTTACTTGTAGTGTCACTAATGGCAAGGAAACATTTAAATTCGAAATTATGATGAATTTGGTTATAAATAGATTTGGCGCTTGTTAGTTTTACCCAATCCACCCATCCCCAAATTCCAAACCATGACAACATCATTTGGATCCACCATCTGTAAGATGACTGATAATATCTTGAATGCGAATTGATTCCAACCTGGTACTTAACCACATGTAATTCGTTTGTGCTGGGGAAGCCATTCCATAATAATCTTGTCAACAACTTCTCTAATAAGCTCCCGCTTCGCGCCCGAAAATTGAATTGTAAGGGCATGAGAACCGCAGTTGCTATCAGTACCCCCGACGAATAAACAATTTTCTTTTATACTTACATGTACTCCTCCAAGTATGATTTTGTGAGGAATTGAATAAAAGAAAGAAAGTCATTCATTGATATATAAACCCCAAATGAAATTGAACCATATATACAGAGGGAGACCTAATTGTCTGACTTCTTAGTTAGACTCCAACTAAGGTTTAGGTTTTATACGAGAGATCAGGGAAGGCTGCGTGTGTTGATTAAGCATGTTAATTAGAGTAGTCAGTACATATAAAAGTTCAAGTGTAAAAAATTCATATTCTTGTTTTAGAAATACACTCTTAAAGTACAAAGGCAGCTCAATCCTACCGATTCTTATCTCCCTAAACGACTACCTATTTATTTAACCTTCTAACGCTACCAATCAACTCTTTGAAAAAAAAAAAAATGTCCAAGTTTCAGATCCGTTTCCCACCTTACAAATTCATATTTATTTTTAGTATTTTATCTTGAAGTCTTGATTTTCTAGTGAAACTAATTTTCCTTTGTCCACTAAAAATGTTTCAAATCTTTGAAAAGCAGAATGATTACCCGTTGTCAGTGATTTGACGATGGTGGGCTGTGACAATTGCAGCTTCAGTAAGAGCCTCTCTCCCACTGCCTTACCCTTTCTTCCTTAGCTTCATGTTCTTTGTCATCTTTCTTCACGGATGCCGTCTTCGTGCTTCTGAAATGCTTTGGCTAAATCTCCGTCCTGCTTCCTGACATGTGAAGGATCAACATGGTAGAATATTGGCAAAACATGTCGCCCCAGTTTGTCTCTGCACTGCATGATCTTCTACCAGCTCGTCAAGACACCAACTCGAATCCGCATAAATTCTCTGAGAACACAATGATAGAAAGATCCCTCGCCTCTTCTGATTGCCCGGAACAGTTCAGGTTTTATTTCTTCCCTCTTTCTAGATCGTCCTCATCAATAAGTTAAGCCCTCGTATCCTTTGTTTTTTTAACGCCGCGTGAGGTGGCCCGGGTGAAGCCTTTGCGTGTCTCACCACCGCTGAAGCTCAAGAACACGTCGTAATTCCAAAGTTTTGATGAGGAGGATGAAGAGGAGGCTCCGTGGGTGCTGTCATGGCGGTATCCACCGTTATGGAACTGCAGTGGTTCAGATCACGACTGAAAATGGCAGTGGTTGTGTTGTGTTGCCCCACGGACGATAATGAAATTAATACAAAAATGCCTAGTCAAGCTCCTTCAGTCTACAAAAACAAAAAGTCGTCCATAATAATATAACAATCTTGGCGTCTAATCTTGAGAAACGGCGTAGAGTCCCGGTAAGGGGAAGGGAAAGAGGCAGGAAAAGATCATAGGAAAGAAACAAGCACAAATTCCAGAGACTGTATTATAATATAACAACATCTAAACCATATACACCTTAGCAGGCAATTAAATAATCTTGTAAGCAAGTTGGAATTCCAGTACCTAGTGCGGTTAATTACTAATTAGTTTAGAAGTCAAGTTGTAATTAATTAGTAATTTGCATAATTACACTAGCAAAGTTGGTGAAGGAAAGTTTGTAACGGATTCAGAATCTGAAAATTACAGCAAGCTTGCTGGTGAGAGGCTTCTTGCAGATGTATGCAGTGTTGGAGAGAAATATAATGTGTAGAGGAGTGGTGAATGGGACATGGGATTCCGGTTGAGGAAAGGATTTTCGAGAAATGAAGCGGAGTAAGTAATGAACAACGAACACAAAAGTGATTACACAAATTAGGATAATCTGCTCAAATTAGGATCATTAATTTTATTAAAGTACTAGTGTCACGAGATGACTCTCAAAGCCTCATGCCCATGCTGCCTTAGACTTGTTCTTCGCCTTCCGAACAAGTTCTGGGTTAGCTTCTTCCAATCTCTCGATACTACACAAGAGCACAAGAACTAGCAAAGAACAAATAAGAACACTCAGAGAGATTTGAGCGAAAGATGTTTGTATTGCTCACTAGAGAACTTTACAATTGAGAGATTTCTGCTATGAGATGGATGCTTTGGCCAAATGAGGCCTCCACCTTATATACAACTCTAGCCCCCGAATGGATGGCTAGGATTACAACAATCTAACGGTAGACCATGATACAAGGGAAAGATCTAGAATGTACAATGAACCTAGACACCTAGGAATTATCTAGAATGTCCCCTCCATTTCCATGGGCTTTGGGCTAGGTCATCAATCTGGGTCAAGTGGGACTAGGCCTCTTCCATGCTCTAAGGGATTGGGCCTCCTCTATGCTCCAAGATTAGCCTCAAAAGATACGGCATTCTCCCCCACTTGACTTGTCAACGCCCTCGTCGACTTGCCTTTCTCAAACATCATGATCTTGTTCTTGAACTACCACAAGGACTCCTCTTTCTCCCATGTGCTATCAGACATTGGCAGGTTCTTCCATTTGACAAAGTACTCCACGTACTTCGGCACTCCATAGCGGCTCACCACACGCTTCGCCTCTATGCTCTCCGCCACTTTGTCAGATGAGGTTACCGTCATAGTAGGAGCTCTCTTAGACACTCCTCGTTCTGGCTCGTTGGGATCGGCATGGTAGGGCTTAAGGTTGCTCACATGAAACACCGGATGAAACTTTAGCTTGGGTGGCAACTCCACAAGGTACGCTGCTCGGCCAACCTTCTTGAGTACAGGAAAAGGACCCTCGTACTTCCTCAACAACGCCTTGTGCAATCCTTGTGTAGACTTGAGTTGTGAGGGGTTGAGCTTCACTAGTATCATGTAGCCGCCCTGGAATTCCACATCTCTCCTGTTTCGATCCGCCCACTTCTTCATTCTTATCACTGCCTTCTCCAACTGAGCACGAGCCAGATCATTAGTCACCCGCCACTCCTTAGTTGTTTTATATGCAGCAAGACTACTCCCCATGTAGCCACTCTCTACTATGTTCGGTGTCAAAAGTTGTTGTCCGGTTGCCAACTGAAAAAGACCCGCCTTTGTAGACTCCGACTGCTGCAAGTTGTATGAGAACTGAGCCACATCTAACAACTTGGCCCAATCCTTCTGATTGGCACTCACATAGTGCCGCAAGTAGCCCTCCAACAATGAGTTTACTCGTTCTGTCTGCCCATTCGTATGTGGGTGAAAACTAGTGGAGAAGTTCAACTGCGACCCAAGCAGCTTGAAGAGTTCCTTCCAAAACTTGCCCGTGAAGCAAGCATCGCGATCACTGACAATACTCCGCGGGACTCCCCAATACTTCACCACATGCTTCATGAACGAACGTGCAGTCTCCTCTGCACTGCACGTCACTGAAGCGGGGATGAAAGTAGCATACTTTGTGAACCGATCGACCACCGCCAAGATCAAACTGCAACCTTCAGACTTCGGCAAACAGGTGATGAAGTCTATGGACAAACTCTCCCATGGTCTCGAAGGCACAAGTAACGGCTCCAACAATCCTCCAGGATGCCTCTGCTTAATCTTGTCCTGTTGGCACACAAGACAAGTTTTCACATACGAGTCGACATCGTCTCGCATTTGAGGCCAGTAGTATGCTGCTCCAACCAAAGCTAATGTACAATGAGTGGCCCGAATGTCCTGCCCACATCGTGTCGTGGCACTCCTTCAAGATCTCGCTCTTCAAGCTACCTCACCTCGGCACAAAGATCCGCTTCCCTTTGGCATATAGAAGCTCATCCTCTAGTCATAATCGCCTTGTCTTACCCTCCTTGACAAGTTCTACCAGGTTCTTGGCTTGAGGATCATGTTGCAAGCCCTCTCGTATACGCTCCACGAGAGAACTTGTGGCTGTGTGATGGCTGCAAGCTCGGCCCTCCGACTTAATGCATCCGCCACTACAGGTTCCTTCTTTCTTGCCGTGAGGAAGGTCACCTCATCCTTCTTCCACGAATCCTTGAGTTGCATGGCTGACAGGCACTACTCCTTCGGCTTGGCAGACGTCAGTGGCACCATGCACGACATCATTCCATCTTGAACAATGCACATAGTGTTGCAATGAGGAATGGGGAAAGCTTTTACCTTGTCCATAAACTTCATGCCCAAAACCATGTTATAGTCGTCCATCGGTGTGACAGTGAAGTCCATTGCTCCATTCCACGTGCCAAGATGTAGCTTTACTCCACGAGCCACTCCCGTGATCATGCTAGCAGGCGAGTTCACCGCCTTCATCTTGCCACATTCTCTAAAGACTCACACTCCAAGTCTCTTTGCTTCCTCCACGGTTATGAAGTTGTGGAATGCTCCCTTGTCCACCAACGGCTGAGTCTTCCTTCCATTCACTACCGCTTCGACGAAGATCGTCCCACCTGACGGACCTTCGAGTTGAGTGACTTTGGCTTGCAAGGAATTGAGGATCCGTATCGAACCCATTATCGCCTCCTCTCTAGCCTCTTTCTCTTCACTCTGTTTGGTCATTGCGTTGAGTGCATTTTTCTGTGGGCAATCACGCATCAAGTGCAGACCATCGCACAAGTAGCAAGGTCCAACCTTGTCGTCCTTGTTGTCTTTCTTCTCATACTTGTCATACTTTTTCTCCTTGCAGAACGACTTGTTGAAACCACCATTGCCACTAGGTTTGTCTCCCTCATTTGGCTTGTTATTGTCTCCCCCACCTTTTCCGTCACTAGGCTTTTTCCACTTGCTCTTAGAGTTGCCTTGGTCTGTCTTCTTTAGCTCCACTAAAGACTCGGCTGCCGCAATGGCTGTTGACAAGGTCTGGACATGTCACCTTTGCAACTCCACTCTAGCCCATGTCTGGAGGCCACTCAAGAAATACATCAACTTATCCTCCTTCATCATCTCTGGCACCTAGAACAACAGGTTGACGAATATGTTGACATAATCTTTCACACTGCCAGTATGTTTTAGCCACCTCAACTTCTCTTTAGCTTCAAACTTTTCATTCTCGGGGAAGAAATGCAGCCTCAAGTCAGCCTTGAAATCTGCCTAACTCTTAAGTGAGAACGTACCTGCCTCTATCTCCATGCATCTTCGACGCCACTACATAAGAGCATTGTTGGTAAGGAACAACGAAGCCGTAGAGATCTTCGACTCATCATCATCCATTCTTAGGTTCATGAAGTACCTCTCTATGTCCCATAGAAAAGTGTCAAGCTCATTTGCTTCCGGCTTCCCATTATAAGATTTGGGTTTAAAAGCCTTCACCACCCTCAGAAACTTTGGCTCATGAGACCTGTTGAGCACCGCCTCTCTACACAAGGTCCAATCGCATTTGACCTCTCTCATCTCCTCGAGTAGTTGCGTGATCTTTGCTGCAAACTGCTCCAATTGGGTCTTGAGCTCCCCACAAAAGTCCTCCATTACTGAGTTGAGTGCTCCTTGAAGTTGCCATCTTCTAAACCTTATACGGCCTCCTTCAACGGAACGTCCTCATCGAGTCTTTTGTCAAACTCGACCACGGTGTGTTCCAACCTGACGACGCGGGACTCCAATGATGAGAGCATGTCTTTCGATTGCTCCCTTCCACACTTCTTAGATTGTCTCTCTGTGTTCGTGCTCTCTCCAGCCATCTTGTCTCTTCTTGCAGATCGGAATGACATGCTCTGATACCAGCTGTCACGGGATGACTCTCAAAGCCTCATGCCCGTGCGGCCTTAGACTCGTTCTTCGCCTTCGAACAAGCTAAGTGAGCCTTCCACCCTCTCGATCGGATTGAACTACACAAGAGCACAAGAACTAGCAAAGAACAAATAAGAACACTCAGAGAGATTTGAGCGAAAGATGTTTGTATTGCTCACTAGAGAACTTTACAATTGAGAGATTTCTGCTATGAGATGGATGCTTTGGCCAAATGAGGCCTCCACCTTATATACAACTCTAGCCCCCGAATGGATGGCTAGGATTACAACAATCTAACGGTAGACCATGATACAAGGGAAAGATCTAGAATGTACAATGAACCTAGACACCTAGGAATTATCTAGAATGTCCCCTCCATTTCCATGGGCTTTGGGCTAGGTCATCAATCTGGGTCAAGTGGGACTAGGCCTCTTCCATGCTCTAAGGGATTGGGCCTCCTCTATGCTCCAAGATTAGCCTCAAAAGATACGGCATTCTCCCCCACTTGACTTGTCAACGCCCTCGTCGACTTGCCTTTCTCAAACATCATGATCTTGTTCTTGAACTACCACAAGGACTCCTCTTTCTCCCATGTGCTATCAGACATTGGCAGGTTCTTCCATTTGACAAAGTACTCCACGTACTTCGGCACTCCATAGCGGCTCACCACACGCTTCGCCTCTATGCTCTCCGCCACATTGTCAGATGAGGTTACCGTCATAGTAGGAGCTCTCTTAGACACTCCTCGTTCTGGCTCGTTGGGATCGGCATGGTAGGGCTTAAGGTTGCTCACATGAAACACCGGATGAAACTTTAGCTTGGGTGGCAACTCCACAAGGTACGCTGCTCGGCCAACCTTCTTGAGTACAGGAAAAGGACCTCGTACTTCCTCAACAATGCCTTGTGCAATCCTTGTGTAGACTTGAGTTGTGAGGGGTTGAGCTTCACTAGTATCATGTAGCCGCCCTGGAATTCCACATCTCTCCTGTTTCGATCCGCCCACTTCTTCATTCTTATCACTGCCTTCTCCAACTGAGCACGAGCCAGATCATTAGTCACCCGCCACTCCTTAATTGTTTTATATGCAACAAGACTACTCCCCATGTAGCCACTCTCTACTATGTTCGGTGTCAAAAGTTGTTGTCCGGTTGCCAACTGAAAAAGACCCGCCTTTGTAGACTCCGACTGCTGCAAGTTGTATGAGAACTGAGCCACATCTAACAACTTGGCCCAATCCTTCTGATTGGCACTCACATAGTGCCGCAAGTAGCCCTCCAACAATGAGTTTACTCGTTCTGTCTGCCCATTCGTATGTGGGTGAAAACTAGTGGAGAAGTTCAACTGCGACCCAAGCAGCTTGAAGAGTTCCTTCCAAAACTTGCCCGTGAAGCAAGCATCGCGATCACTGACAATACTCCGCGGGACTCCCCAATACTTCACCACATGCTTCATGAACGAACGTGCAGTCTCCTCTGCACTGCACGTCACTGAAGCGGGGATGAAAGTAGCATACTTTGTGAACCGATCGACCACCGCCAAGATCAAACTGCAACCTTCAGACTTCGGCAAACAGGTGATGAAGTCTATGGACAAACTCTCCCATGGTCTCGAAGGCACAAGTAACGGCTCCAACAATCCTCCAGGATGCCTCTGCTTAATCTTGTCCTGTTGGCACACAAGACAAGTTTTCACATACGAGTCGACATCGTCTCGCATTTGAGGCCAGTAGTATGCTGCTCCAACCAAAGCTAATGTACAATGAGTGGCCCGAATGTCCTGCCCACATCGTGTCGTGGCACTCCTTCAAGATCTCGCTCTTCAAGCTACCTCACCTCGGCACAAAGATCCGCTTCCCTTTGGCATATAGAAGCTCATCCTCTAGCCATAATCGCCTTGTCTTACCCTCCTTGACAAGTTCTACCAGGTTCTTGGCTTGAGGATCATGTTGCAAGCCCTCTCGTATACGCTCCACGAGAGAACTTGTGGTTGTGTGATGGCTGCAAGCTCGGCCCTCCGACTTAATGCATCCGCCACTACAGGTTCCTTCTTTCTTGCCGTGAGGAAGGTCACCTCATCCTTCTTCCACGAATCCTTGAGTTGCATGGCTGACAGGCACTACTCCTTCGGCTTGGCAGACGTCAGTGGCACCATGCACGACATCATTCCATCTTGAACAATGCACATAGTGTTGCAATGAGGAATGGGGAAAGCTTTTACCTTGTCCATAAACTTCATGCCCAAAACCATGTTATAGTCGTCCATCGGTGTGACAGTGAAGTCCATTGCTCCATTCCACGTGCCAAGATGTAGCTTTACTCCACGAGCCACTCCCGTGATCATGCTAGCAGGCGAGTTCACCGCCTTCATCTTGCCACATTCTCTAAAGACTCACACTCCAAGTCTCTTTGCTTCCTCCACGGTTATGAAGTTGTGGAATGCTCCCTTGTCCACCAACGGCTGAGTCTTCCTTCCATTCACTACCGCTTCGACGAAGATCGTCCCACCTGACGGACCTTCGAGTTGAGTGACTTTGGCTTGCAAGGAATTGAGGATCCGTATCGAACCCATTATCGCCTCCTCTCTAGCCTCTTTCTCTTCACTCTGTTTGGTCATTGCGTTGAGTGCATTTTTCTGTGGGCAATCACGCATCAAGTGCAGACCATCGCACAAGTAGCAAGGTCCAACCTTGTCGTCCTTGTTGTCTTTCTTCTCATACTTGTCATACTTTTTCTCCTTGCAGAACGACTTGTTGAAACCACCATTGCCACTAGGTTTGTCTCCCTCATTTGGCTTGTTATTGTCTCCCCCACCTTTTCCGTCACTAGGCTTTTTCCACTTGCTCTTAGAGTTGCCTTGGTCTGTCTTCTTTAGCTCCACTAAAGACTCGGCTGCCGCAATGGCTGTTGACAAGGTCTGGACATGTCACCTTTGCAACTCCACTCTAGCCCATGTCTGGAGGCCACTCAAGAAATACATCAACTTATCCTCCTTCATCATCTCTGGCACCTAGAACAACAGGTTGACGAATATGTTGACATAATCTTTCACACTGCCAGTATGTTTTAGCCACCTCAACTTCTCTTTAGCTTCAAACTTTTCATTCTCGGGGAAGAAATGCAGCCTCAAGTCAGCCTTGAAATCTGCCTAACTCTTAAGTGAGAACGTACCTGCCTCTATCTCCATGCATCTTCGACGCCACTACATAAGAGCATTGTTGGTAAGGAACAACGAAGCCGTAGAGATCTTCGACTCATCATCATCCATTCTTAGGTTCATGAAGTACCTCTCTATGTCCCATAGAAAAGTGTCAAGCTCATTTGCTTCCGGCTTCCCATTATAAGATTTGGGTTTAAAAGCCTTCACCACCCTCAGAAACTTTGGCTCATGAGACCTGTTGAGCACCGCCTCTCTACACAAGGTCCAATCGCCTTTGACCTCTCTCATCTCCTCGAGTAGTTGCGTGATCTCTGCTGCAAACTGCTCCAATTGGGTCTTGAGCTCCCCACGAAAGTCCTCCATCACTGAGTTGAGTGCTCCTTGAAGTTGCCTCTTGAGGTCATCCTCCAAACCTTATACGGCCTCCTTCAACGGAACGTCCTCATCGAGTCTTTTGTCAAACTCGACCACGGTGTGTTCCAACCTGACGACGCGGGACTCCAATGATGAGAGCATGTCTTTCGATTGCTCCCTTCCACACTTCTTAGATTGTCTCTCTGTGTTCGTGCTCTCTCCAGCCATCTTGTCTCTTCTTGCAGATCGGAATGACATGCTCTGATACCAGCTGTCACGGGATGACTCTCAAAGCCTCATGCCCGTGCGGCCTTAGACTCGTTCTTCGCCTTCGAACAAGCTAAGTGAGCCTTCCACCCTCTCGATCGGATTGAACTACACAAGAGCACAAGAACTAGCAAAGAACAAATAAGAACACTCATAGAGATTTGAGAGAAAGATGTTTGTATTGCTCACTAGAGAACTTTACAATTGAGAGATTTCTGCTATGAGATGGATGCTTTGGCCAAATGAGGCCTCCACCTTATATACAACTCTAGCCCCCGAATGGATGGCTAGAATTACAACAATCTAACGATAGACCATGATACAAGGGAAAGATCTAGAATGTACACTGAACCTAGACACCCAGGAATTATTTAGAATGTCCCCTCCATTTCCATGGGTTTTGGGCTAGGTCATCAATTTGGGTCAAGTAATGTTAACTGATGGACTTAACATCCAAGGATATAGGTGAACTTCGGCCCCTTGGATTTGTTGGTGTTTTTCACTTACATGGACTATTCCACAGGCAAGAATTCTGTTCAAGTGAAGGACGATTTGAAGAGAGATTTCCTGCCAGCTCTTGCTTTGGAGGGTGGTGTGTGGCCAATCGTTCAGATTGCGAATTTCCGATATGTCCCTGTGAGGTACCAACTCCTCTATGTAAACATCTTCTGCCTGTTGGACAGCGCCTTTTTGTCATGGGTCGAGCAGCAAAAGGACGCCGCTTGGAAGCAGTGGTTCACATCTTTTACTTCGTTTAAGGAACGAGGAGGCGGAGGTCAGGGCAGATTATGATTATATTCTTCATCCACAATTTTCCATTCTTTTCCTTCGCTTCTTCGGTTTAGGGTAGTGCAAAATGGAGAAAAGTATGTGCTTAAGACGGAGCATCATGAACCCTCCTGAGAGTACCAACCACTGGTTTTTTATGTTGGGGTATTGGGAATGTGATGTAATTGTTTTCAAGTTGTATGTGTTCAGTAACACTAGAGTGAAATGAAAAACACAGTTTAATGTTTCAATTTTCCCTTCTTTTTCTTCGTAAGTAAATTCGCGCATCATATATCGACTCAAGAAATACTTCTTCAGCGTACAAAATGTTTCCCCACTAGAAATTTGGGGTTTGAAGCTAGCTGGCTGGGGTCAAATACAAGTAAAGACAGTACAAAATTGCCCGAGCATCCAGGTTGTGCATAATCGGAGGACCTGCTGAACCGGAAACTACCGCAACTAGATGAAAGAAGTATGGCCTCCGCCAAGCGGTACTTTAGGCTTGAATGTTGCAGATGTCGCTAAGCGTGGGCAGTGTTCGAAGCTAATGCTCTGAAAACCAAAGTAAAGATTGTTACTTGTTAGGAAACAGGTTACACAACTACAGACCGCCATTTAATAAATATACGAAAACAAAACAGAACTTACTGGGATGCTTAGCAGTAGTCCTTCACCATTGACTATGACAGGCAGGCCTCTTCTTGCAGCGAGAGGGATGGACCTCAAGGATACAAGAGCTCGTTGTGCTGAGAACCTTGCATAATCTAGACACTTGTTCGTCTTCTCCTCTGTTTGCTCTGCCGCACTATCGAAAGAATGTCTTTGTTCTTGAAAGTCTTCCGAAGTCTGGCACTTCGACAAGTTGGCAAGATACAGCCAATCTGATTCAATCATGTTGCGCAGCTCAACTACCTTGTCATGACCAAATACACAAGATCTGCAACAACAGTAGCGACTTTCTCCCTCCACAACCTCATCACGATTAGCTTCCTCAGAATTTGCGTTGTCAGTAACTTCCTCACTCAAATTCCATGTGACAAAGAATCGGTTCATGAAGCAACATATTTGCCCAGGTTCACTCCGTGATGTACTAGCAGATTTCACTCCATGCTCTGACTTGTAGTCAGCTGCGACTTTACTAGACTTGAAATTCTTAACCTCTTCCTTCTGTAATGAAAGGATATTTGTACGGGTTGACTCGCTAATCATACCGAGTTTCCTGGCTCCGGTTAGAATTGATTCAGGAGTTTCTTCCAAGAAATGCACATCTGATGCACCTGCAACCAAGGAATCTGCATACAATTTGCTATCTGCTATAATTTGCTCTATCTCATCTGGAGTACTGTGCTCGTGTTCTACCTGAAAGTGTAAGCGGGATAGTCCCATTTTTAAAGGTAGAGTGACTATCGACAGAAACACAAACAAGAGCTTTCATTCCTCTAGAACCAGGAGCCGGAGAAATGTAGCAGCCAGCTGCCGTAAGGGAGGTCTGCGGAAGAGGTAAAACAGAACGATATTTCAATGAAACCAAAAGTAATAGCAGATACAGCTGTTAAGACGTATCGAAAGCTAACTCTCATTAACATAAGCGCTAAATAATATACTCGCTCGCGAACGGACTGAACCATTTTGACATTCATGAATTGTGATGCACAACAAGTTGGTAAGTATCGTTAAGAAAGCAGACGTACCTTGCATGGTAAAGTACGCATGTAATCCAAAGCAATTTTGAAGTGCTGCTCTAATTACCTGTTCTCTGCGAGATGAACTGGAAATGGCATGAACATAAATTCGTCAAAAAGATATACGCTTTCACGAACAATAACAATGACACCGAACAACTTGTACGGTAATATCTGATGTACTCAAAACCAAGCAATAAACTTTGACATGCATATATCCTCGATCTCTGATTGATTAAGAATCTCTAAGTCAATAACAGCATATCCGAGCTGCAGGCAGCGATGCACAGATAAATTTCCTAAACATATTCAAAATCTTTACACTATTGTCAAAATGAAAAGTTGGCTGCAATAGTTATCAGTTATCAGGAAGGTACAAACAGTTTGTATGAAAACTCAACGATGCTTACATCCGTAAGAGTCACCGCTTACTTATCAAATTACTGCAAATATTATCAACGTATCTGCGTGTTTTGCGACAGGCAGCAATAATTGCTTGTAGCTCCAACCTGAAAGCACCTGGAAGGAAAGTAAAAGAATTAGTAGCATGAACATGTGTTTGTAAACAAGAAAAGTGGCAACAGAACTTTCGCACGTAGAAACAATTGAAATTATGTTTATTAGAACTCACATGTCGAGTCCCTTTAAGGACATTCGAATTCTGTTACGAGCATATAACTGGTTTTGATTCGTTGGATCTTTGCACTCCAGACCTGAAATTTCTTCACATATCTTCAGAAATTGTGCAAGAAAATAAGTCAAATTGGTCTGAAATATAAATTGAGAAAAAAGTAGAATTAACAGATGCTAGCCCAGCTCTTTTGCACTAACCTTGTACATATCTTCTTTCACAAGATCCGGGAGTGGACGCACAAACAAGATAATACATGGTTTCTGGAAACTTCAGCAAGAATGGTATGCGTAGAGAAAATTTGAGTACGTGAAAGGCATACCAGCAAGTCCAAGAACACCGCTATTGCGAGATAGTCTGAGAACAAATAACTCAGCCTGAACAAGCCTGGAAAGTCGAAATCACGAGACGAGGAATACTACCATAACCAATTATAGCATAAGCTGATAGATACTTTCAGTTTTGAAATTAATAATCTTAACTCTTTTTAAAACAAGTAACTTGTAAATGCCTCACACATGCATGCAAACACGGATACAACAACAGGAAGAAAGTTAGACTAAATGGTTGGTGGACAAACGTGGTCATCAGCATGATGTGTAATAAGCAACACCAATCCGGTTCTGTATTTTGGCTTGCAAGGGAATTGAGGATCCGTATCGAACCCATCTCCTCGCCTCCCCTAGCCTCTTCCTCTTCACTCTGGCTATCATTGCGTTGAGCCTGTGGGCAATCACGCATCAAGTGCAGACCATCGCAGACAAGTAGCAAGGTCCAACCTGTCGCCCTTGTTGTCTTTCTTCTTTCTCATACTTGTCATACTTTTCTCCTGCGGAACGACTTGCTGAAACCATCACCGCCAATTAGTTTGTCTCCTCATTTGGCTTGTTGTTGTCTCCCACCTTTTCCGCCACTTGGCTTCTCTTCCACTTGCTCTTAGAGTTTCCACCTTGGTCTGTCTTCTTTAGCTCCACTAAAGACTCGCCTGCCTAATGGCTGTTGACAAGGTCCGGACATGTCGCCTTTGCACCCACTCTCTAGCCCATCTCTGGAGGCCACTCAAGAAATACATCAATTTATCCTTCTCCGTCATCTCGGGCACCCCGAATAACAAAGTTGACGAATGTGTTAACATAGTCTTTCACACTACTAGTATGCTTTAGCCACCTCAAAGTTCTCTTTAGCTTCAAACTTTGCATTCTCTGGGATGAAATGGCAAAATTTCAAGTCACCCTTGAAATCTGTCCAACTCTTAAGTGAGAACGTACCTGCCTCTATCTCCATGCATCTTCGACGCCACCACATAAGAGCATTGTCGGTAAGGAACAACGAAGCCGTAGAGATTCGACTCATCATCATCCATCCTTAGGTTCTTGAAGTACCTCTATGTCCCATAGAAAAGTGTCAAGCTCCTTGCTTCCGCTTCCCATTATATAGGATCGGGGTTTGAAAGCCTTCACCACCCTCGGAAGCTTTGGATCATGACCGCGGAGCACCGCCTTACACAAGGTCCAATCGCCATGACCTCTCTCATCTCCTTGCCAGCTTGCGTGATCTTCGCGCAAATCGCTTTCAATTGGGTATTGAGCTCCCACGAATGTCCTCCATCACTGAAGTTTAGTGCTCCATGAAGTTTCCTTAAGGTCATCTCAAACCTTCTACGGCCTCCTTCGACGAAACGTCCTCATCGAGTCTTTTGTCAAACTTGACCACGACGTGCTCCAACCCGAGGACTTGGGACTTCTAATGATGAGAGCATGCCTTCGATTGCCCCCTCCACCATTCTTGGATTGTCTCTCGTGTTCGTGCCTCTAGCCATCTTGTCTCTTCTGCAGATCGTGGAATGACCTGCTCGATACCAACTGTCACGGGATGACTCCCTCGAAGCCTCCTCACTGTGTTCTTAGACTCGTTCTTCTTCTCGAACAAGCTAAGTCACCCTTCCACCCTCTCGATCGGGATCTGAACTATGCTGGGTATACAAGAACTAGCAAAGAACAAATAAGAATACTCATAGAGATTTGAGAGAAAAAAATGTTTGTATTGCTCACTAGAGGACTTACAATTGAGATTTCTCGCTATGAGATGGATGCTTGGCCAAAATGAGGTCTCCACCTTATATACAACTCTAGCCCCCGAATGGATGGCTAAGATTACAACAATCTAACGGGGTAGACCATGATACAAGGGAAAGATCTAGAATGTACAGTGAACCCAGACACCCAGTGAATTAGTCTAGAATGTCCCTCCATTTCCATGGGCCTTGGGCTAGGTCATCAATCCGGGGGTCAAGTGGGACCGGGCCTCTTTCATGCTCCAAGGATTGGGCCTCCTCTATGCTCCAAGATTAGCCTCAAAAGATGCGGCCCATGTCACAAGGATAGGCTAGTCAAGGAACTACTTTTATCATGTGCAGGAAAAGATATTTTTCAGTTTTGGTAACTCGTCTTTCAAAATGAAAATGAACCATGAGTTCAGTACTACCGAAATATTTCCTTCGTGCGTGTGTGTGCAAGCATGAGTATGGGTTTAAAGTTGTCACTCTTTCTATCTTGTTCTTTAATGTAGAGTGTATCTAACTAAGCCCTGCCGCCCTTTTGCTTTCCACTTATTTGTTTCCCTCAAGCTTTGTTAATCGATGGACTTAACATCCAAGGATATAGGTGAACTTTGGTTTTAACCCGATTGATTTTTCATTCTTGTCGTTATTGGTGCTTATTGTTCGCTTCAGTTCAAGTGAAGGAAGATTGAAGAGAGATTTCCTGCCAGCCCTTGCTTTGGAGGGTGGTGTGTGGCCAATTGTTCAGATTGCGAATTTCCGATATGTCCCCGTGAGGTACCAACTCCTCTATGTAAACATCCTCTCGCCCGTTGACAATGATTTTTTGTCATGGGTCGAGCAAAGAAAAGGACGCCGCTTGGAAGCAGTGGTTCACATCTTTTACTTCGTTAAGGAACGGAGGCGGAGGTCGTGGCACGTTATGATTATTCTTCAACCACAATTTTCCATTCTTTTCCTTCACTTCTTCGGTTTACGGTAGTGCAAAATGGGAGAAAAGTATGTGCTTAAGACGGAGACCAAGGAACCCTCCTGGAGAGTAATTGTTTTCAAGTGGTATGTGTTCCGCAACACCGGAGTGAAATGAAAAATACAGTTTAATGTTTCAATTTCCTCTTTTTCTTCGTAAGTAAATTCGCGTATCATATATCTCTGCTTCCCTCTTTTCTGGCCAAAGTTGGACCGAGAGAAGGATTTTTGGTCCTTCTTCTGATCTGGTGCGGGCGTGCCACCAACCAAGCCAAAACTTGGCGGGGCTGGAAATAACGAAATGTTGCGCCGAGCCCGACTTCTAACCAAGCTGACCGAGTGACCAAGCAAGGAACCTTTTCTTGGTCCGGTCCGATCACTACCTCGAATTCAAGGTCAAGTTAGGCTTTGGATCTTTATTTTTGGGTTTTTAGGTTTATATGATATAATAAATGAACGTAAATATGCAAGATAATTAAAGTGCGAGAAAGTAAATGACGAGTAATTAAAGATAAGTGAAATAAGAACTAAGAACAAAATTAAACTTATGAAAAACGATTAAAAATAAATAACTTTGATTAAAACTAGAATCAAAATAACAACTTAACTGAAAAAGTACTTTGAAAAAACGACTGAAAATAAAACTTACAATTAAAAGTGCTCGAAAGGACTATGAACGGAAAGTAAATTGCTAGAACTTTAAAACCTATGCTAGAGAATGAAAAGCGTTGTAGTAATATAAAGAAGTCTTGTGTGTTTTTGCCTGTCCTCTTCTTCTTCTTGTATTGAGGAATTTATAGGGCAAACCACAACCCTCATTCACTCCTCCTTCTGCTACCTCCAAATTTCCCTTATTGGGCCTCCTTTGATTTATGCGATTGGAATCATACAATATATGATTTGATTGTGATTCCCTCCTCGTTTCGGGTCAAGAAAGGCTGACTTTTGATCATGGATTTATCACGTGACCTTGATTCAGCTTTCCATGCATTAAACTTGACATTTAAGCCTTGGTCCATTTTGGGTAAGAAAATCTTGTTGTGTGCTACCAAATTTGATTTTGGAGATCATCACCTTTTGAAAATGTTGGGAGTTCTTCCATAAAACAAGCTGGCTATAATGAATATTGGGTCCTTATTATCCAAGGTCGCCCTCGGCCCAAATAATCTGAGCAACCAAAACTATATCAATCCCGAGTTAGTCTAGCAAGCTTTGCCATGCCAAACTCATATTAATGCTGGCCAAGCAAAAAGAGGAACCACTAAGAGTTATCCCAAAAAGATGGACCAAACAAAGCTTGGCCACTCAGCACGGACCAACAAGAGTTGGTCCTTAAAAGATGACCAATAAGAGTTGGTCCCAAAAGATGGACCAACAAGAAAGGTCCCAAAAAAGATGGACCAACAAGCAGCTTGGTCCTAAAGATGGACCAACAAGAGTTGGTCCCAAAAAAGATGGACCAATTGGTCCCAAAAGAGGAACCACTAAGAGTTGGTCCCAAAATATGGACCAACAAAACTTGGCCACCAAAAAGGTTCATGCTAAATGAGACCCGGACTCCAGAATCCCCGATCATATTGGTCTCTGGAGTGTTTGATCTTGACAGAGAACTTGAGCGGCCCAAACATTGCCCCCTCGGTTGTCCGACCTTGTACAAGGGTGGGCGATCAAACTATTTTATGGCCGCATGGTTTATCAAACCTAAGACCATAAATAAAAAATCAAACTAGTAGAAACAAAAGTGGCTGTGACTCAAAAATGAAGAGCCAGCCAATTTCCTTGAAATGAAGGCCATCCCATTTTTGTTGAAACCTAAGGCTAGGCCATAAACATGTCAAACCATTTTCGCTAAACGTAGCAGTTGGGCATTATCGAAATGCAAGGTCGAGTCATTCTTGTAGAACTACAAGATCGGCCTTGAACAAGGCTATGTGATTGGAACCATTCAAATCCACATGCTTCTCGGCCATTTGGTCTTACAAACAATTTATTTATTTATTTATCGTTAAGTAAGATTATTGGTTATGGGGGAACTATGCTCACTGTTCTTTCTTTAGCTTTCTCATGACCAAAGTCTAGAGAATGTTCAAGGTTGCCCCGTGTCCACTTGCACTTTGCTAATTAGAATCCTATCAAAGTGGGCGCACATATACAATGGCCTGAGATGAGATGGCATCCACTTCATTTGCATGTCGAAGCAAATCCTCTCGAGTCATTTTGTCTGCCTGAGCGATTTTCAAACTGCCACTTCAGCCACTACTCGAACCATTTGATTCTTCAATTTGGAACTTAGATACCTTTTCAGAAAAGACATCACCTTTCATGCACGTACGAAGAGACTACGTTTATGCCTCATCATCAATGGACCCGAATTTTTGGATCTTTCTAGCCGCCACCGCCCTTCTCTAAGTCTCTGAAGTCTTCCACTCTGGCCAAATTTAACCTTGGGTTGGTCTTCTGCACCCTCCTCAATTAGCTCTTCATTTGAAAATTCCTCGACGTATTCTTCCTCAAACTGCATTACTCAACATTATACATATCTTTATCTTCCCTAGGTTCTCATCTTTATTCTCTTCAATGTTGGTCGGGGCTCGCCTCTTTCAACCACGGTTTGGTCCTTGACAATGACTTGGTTTTCTACTCCAACTCGTCTTGGCCTCCTTCTCAACCATGACTTGGGCTACTACCTCGGTTCTCTTTTTTACCATGATTTGGATCTCTTCCCGGACCAATATCCGGTCCTCTTTTCAATCATGGCTTACATCATGGACCAATTTTTGGTCCTCTTTTTCGACCATGGCTATCTAGGTTTGGTTTGACAACAAATTGGTCTCGACTCCTACTTGTGGTGTTGAAAGAGTGCCCTATACCTCACATTCTCAACCTCAAAAGCTCTTGAGATGCAAGACTCTAACTAACAATTGGCTCTTGTGGAGCATAAATTATGACTTTATCTACGCCCATTTTCTTTGTATTTTAGCGTTCTCCGCCGTTGTAGCTTCTAAGTTGGCCACAAACTTCGTTAGGGCCAACTTAAGTTCTTCTGGCCAATTGCTCCCCTTATAGCGGTAACCCTTTTCACCGAGCCTCACGATCTAATGCCCATCTATCTTTTCGTGCCTACATGAGCTTGCATATTGCCTTTAGGCCTTTTGGATTTGTGACCTGGTCATTGGCTTTAGTGAAATTCCATGCCCCTACCCCGGCCCATTGGTCCTCCTTAATATTTGGTACCCTAAAGGTGGAAGTGTTTTCATTGGGTTAGGGCCTTAACACATAGGCCACTTATACTCTTGTCTTCCAACCAAGACCCGTAAGATTTTCTCATTCCTCGATTCAGTTTTTTTAGTATGGGTCTTCCAAGTAATCCTCATACTTTAGTTATGGTGAGTAGTCTCCAAGGTTAGATTTGAGAAGGCTCATTCCGTCACAATACTCCATGAAGGACCGCTTGTTTGGTCAAAGATCTATCCTACTCTTTGGGCTATACCGGCTGTAGTACTGGCCGGATAACAAAATTGCTATTAGCTTTAGGAACACTCTTGGGTCTCCCCACTTTGGAGTCCACCTTCGACTTTTCCATCCTTTAGCCACCTCCAGATGACCTCACAATGGCATCGGCCACATAAAACAAATGGCCTTAAAACTCCCTTCCTACGTGGACTTGGAAAGCCTAGCCACTAGTGGTACCGGACCTAGATCCATCTTTCTCTTTCTTTTTTTTTTTTTTTTTTTTTTTTTTTTTAATTTTTTTTTTTTGCTCAATGGTTTCCCTCGCTCTCTCTTTCATCGCCCGTTTTGCCGAACTTCCAAGGTCCACTTCGGGTCGTGGTTAGTCCGCCTCGGGAAAGTTGGCATTTACTATATTGGCCTAAACCGAAGGGAACAATTATTGTCAACACCCATAGTCAGTTTATTTGAGAACTTGAGAATTTTTGGGTGGGTGAGATCCTACAAATCATTCGAAATAACACAATTGTTAGTCCCATGTTTCCAAGTATTATGCCACTTATGATAAATCTTATTTTTAAGTTCATTTGCCGGAGGTATATTATGACCATTAGGCAATCTAATTATCTTTTTTTTTTTTAAAGTTGGTCAAAATTTGTTCGGCTTTTGATATGTAAAAGGTGTAAGTTTTGGTCTCAATCCCATTTTTCGGCACTTCCACTAAACTTATTGACCTAGACCGTTGACGGTTAAGCTGGTCTTTAGAGGGCTTGGTTAAGGCTTGACACATAAAGACCATTTACCAATCTCAACCAAATTTACTCTCGGCCTCGATCCTTACCATATACCTACGTATGGCTCCTTCATCCTCGCCCATTTCCTGGTTATTCAATGTCCACCGCATGGACAAACAGTTCAGACATTGAAGTCTTGGGTGTTTCATGTGGCTTCATCGATCCACCCGAAAGAGGAAATCATAAGAATCCCTAGTAAATCCATCCCTCAAACTTCTTCCTCAAGTCACGGAGAGCCCCCTTGGGCCATTTTCACGAATTCATGTTTAGGCGTGTTCACTTGCATTTTGTTCGAGCCACTTTGAATCCGGCCAAGTCATCCATACAAACTCTGGACCAGTCAATAAAATTGCTCATGAAAGAGTCGCTCCATAGTTTGCCAATTCGACAAAATTTGGGGCAAATTCAAATACCAAGTAAAAGCTAAGCATCCACTAGCGTACTTGGAAAGAGTCTCACTCGCATCATCCCGATGTGCAATCTCTACACCTTTAGCCGTGAATAGGCCAATGTTCCACCATAGATTGATTTTTTAGCCTAGAAAAAGTGTGAAGTCCTGATGCTTGAACCCTCTTGGGAATTCCTCTTGACGAAATACCCTGGGTATGGCATATTATATGTAGGCCTGGCTGTTCTCTCGGGCCATCGGTACCATTTCTGATTAATTGCTTGATCGCCCTCTATCAAATACTTGATTATTCAAAGGGTCAATTCAACTCGTTGTTGTTGTTGTTGTTCAACCTATGATATTTCCTGTTATGCCATCAAATTGGTTTATGTGAGAGCCACCAAAGTTGCCCCCATTTTCTTGTTAGCTTGGGGTCCGAATTGATTAGGTGATTAAAGACCCCAAATGGGTCCACACCCGAAGAGACATTGTTGGTCCTGGTACGATGATTCTCACCCAACGAATTATTATTAGCATGGGGTTGGTTTGGTGGGTTCGCCCTACCATTTACTTGCTGCCCCCATGACCATCTATCTCCAATATGGGGCCATTGATGGCATGTTCGGTTGGGTTTCTATTAAGACCAAATTGTTAGCCTAACATAGTCACCACGTGGAGCTCGATCGATCAATCCTCTTGTCAATTTGAGTTCGAATGTCCTAACTCTTGAGCGTAGATTGCTTAGGCCAACCTCTTAATGGCCGCAAAAACCTAAATTTAGAGAGAGCAAGGGGGTGGCCACCCATGCTTCACTCCAAGCTTAGAGCTATTTTTGTTTTCAAGATTAATTTTGTCATTCGTGTGGCGATAGACCGATGTACTAGGATGACTATTGGGTGGCCGACGTGTCTGACCTTTAGATCGGCCGTACTCTTTACGCTCCAAGCCTACTTGATTGGCCAATATTGGCTTTTGGCCGAGTTCAATAAACTTGACCATTTCCAAGTGTGGTTTAATTATGCGCTTTGTCTCCTACAACCATGTCTATTATGGTTGTATCGAGTAGGGCCAAATCTGACACTTCATCTCTTGGATCACTTGATGGCTCACAACCTCATTTCTCACTCAATATGGTTTCCTCAATTTGAGTCGAGTCTAAGCCTCTAGTCTCGATCTCATGGCTTTCAAATGACTTTGGGTGGATTCATTTTTCCTTAACCAATGTGAGGTTTTCAATAGGTAGGTTGACTTGATTATTTGATTTTAAGGCCGACTGTCCCCAATTTTCTCACCCAATAATTCTTGGCCTCCTAAGTTCTCCTCTTGTTGAAAAAGATGGAGTGCAAAGCTGACTTGTGTTAACTTATCTGTCTTCTGAGTTGAGATCTTGCCCTCTAGTCAAGTGCTCTGAAACATCTCACGCAAAGTCTCAAGAACCCCAGATTCATCAAACTTTTAAGCAACATTTACTGCAATAATTGTTTCTATTTCTTGTACAACTTTTTGATTCTTTAGTCTCACTCCAATACTTTTCTAACATTTGGTTGAGACCCACTAGTGGACTCTCATCCACATCAAAAATTATTGGTCGACCAATTATTAAAATGACTTGTTTGGCCAAACCATAACTAAGATCATTATACATATTAGATGGGTTGTATTGGCCAGAAGGACAAGTGGGATTGCCCATAAGCCATCCCGATTTTCTTGGCCATATGAACTATATTGGTCATTGAGCCAAAATCATAACCTTTACTCATTATACATATTGGATGAGTTATATTGGCCATAAGAATAAGTGGAATGCCCCCGTGGAATTTGATTGTTTTGGTCATGGGACCCATATTGGTCATTGCAACCAGATTGACTATTGTAATCATATTGGTTGATAGATTTGGACTATAAAACCATATTTAGGTGAAAGCCATTGGCCCATGGTGGAGAGGAATAAGACCATTCCTTTTGGTAACTCATGATCAATTCATACAATCAAAGCCTAGTGTGTCCTAATCGGGCGTGCCAAAAATGTTTCCTCTTTTCAATCATGTTGACCGAGAGAAGGATTTTTTGTCCTTCTTCTGATCTCGGTGCGGGCGTGCCACCAACCAAGCCAAAAATTGGCGGGGCCGAAATAAATCGAAATGTTGCGCCGAGCTCGACTTCTAACCAAGTGATCGAGTGACCAAGCAAGGAACCTTTTCTTGGTCCGGGTCCAATCACTACTCCGAATTCAAGGCCTGTTAGGCTTTGGATCTTTATTTTTGGGTTTTTAGGGTTTATATGATATAATAAATGAACGTAAATATGCAAGATAATTAAAGTGCGAGAAAGTAAATGACGAGTAATTAAAGATAAGTGAAATAAGAACGAAGAACAAAATTAAACTAATGAAAAACGATTAAAACAAATAACTTTGATTAAAACTAGAATCAAAATAACAACTTAATTGAAAAAGTACTTACTACACAAGAGCACAAGAACTAGCAAAGAACAAATAAGAACACTCATAGAGATTTGAGAGAAAGATGTTTGTATTGCTCACTAGAGAACTTTACAATTGAGAGATTTCTGCTATGAGATGGATGCTTTGGCCAAATGAGGCCTCCACCTTATATACAACTCTAGCCCCCGAATGGATGGCTAGAATTACAACAATCTAACGATAGACCATGATACAAGGGAAAGATCTAGAATGTACACTGAACCTAGACACCCAGGAATTATTTAGAATGTCCCCTCCATTTCCATGGGTTTTGGGCTAGGTCATCAATTTGGGTCAAGTAATGTTAACTGATGGACTTAACATCCAAGGATATAGGTGAACTTCGGCCCCTTGGATTTGTTGGTGTTTTTCACTTACATGGACTATTCCACAGGCAAGAATTCTGTTCAAGTGAAGGACGATTTGAAGAGAGATTTCCTGCCAGCTCTTGCTTTGGAGGGTGGTGTGTGGCCAATCGTTCAGATTGCGAATTTCCGATATGTCCCTGTGAGGTACCAACTCCTCTATGTAAACATCTTCTGCCTGTTGGACAGCGCCTTTTTGTCATGGGTCGAGCAGCAAAAGGACGCCGCTTGGAAGCAGTGGTTCACATCTTTTACTTCGTTTAAGGAACGAGGAGGCGGAGGTCAGGGCAGATTATGATTATATTCTTCATCCACAATTTTCCATTCTTTTCCTTCGCTTCTTCGGTTTAGGGTAGTGCAAAATGGAGAAAAGTATGTGCTTAAGACGGAGCATCATGAACCCTCCTGAGAGTACCAACCACTGGTTTTTTATGTTGGGGTTTTGGGAATGTGATGTAATTGTTTTCAAGTTGTATGTGTTCAGTAACACTAGAGTGAAATGAAAAACACAGTTTAATGTTTCAATTTTCCCTTCTTTTTCTTCGTAAGTAAATTCGCGCATCATATATCGACTCAAGAAATACTTCTTCAGCGTACAAAATGTTTCCCCACTAGAAATTTGGGGTTTGAAGCTAGCTGGCTGGGGTCAAATACAAGTAAAGACAGTACAAAATTGCCCGAGCATCCAGGTTGTGCATAATCGGAGGACCTGCTGAATCGGAAACTACCGCAACTAGATGAAAGAAGTATGGCCTCCGCCAAGCGGTACTTTAGGCTTGAATGTTGCAGATGTCGCTAAGCGTGGGCAGTGTTCGAAGCTAATGCTCTGAAAACCAAAGTAAAGATTGTTACTTGTTAGGAAACAGGTTACACAACTACAGACCGCCATTTAATAAATATACGAAAACAAAACAGAACTTACTGGGATGCTTAGCAGTAGTCCTTCACCGTTGACTATGACAGGCAGGCCTCTTCTTGCAGCGAGAGGGATGGACCTCAAGGATACAAGAGCTCGTTGTGCTGAGAGCCTTGCATAATCTAGACACTTGTTCGTCTTCTCCTCTGTTTGCTCTGCCGCACTATCGAAAGAATGTCTTTGTTCTTGAAAGTCTTCCGAAGTCTGGCACTTCGACAAGTTGGCAAGATACAGCCAATCTGATTCAATCATGTTGCGCAGCTCAACTACCTTGTCATGACCAAATACACAAGATCTGCAACAACAGTAGCGACTTTCTCCCTCCACAACCCCATCAAGATTAGCTTCCTCCGAATTTGCGTTGTCAGTAACTTCCTCACTCAAATTCCATGTGACAAAGAATCGGTTCATGAAGCAACATATTTGCCCAGGTTGAAGTGGTTCACTGCGTGATGTACTAGCAGATTTCACTCCATGCTCTGACTTGTAGTCAGCTGCGACTTTACTAGACTTGAAATTCTTAACCTCTTCCTTCTGTAATGAAAGGATATTTGTACGGGTTGACTCGCTAATCATACCGAGTTTCCTGGCTCCGGTTAGAATTGATTCAGGAGTTCCTTCCAAGAAATGCACATCTGATGCATTTGCAACCAAAGAATCTGCATACGATTTGCTATCTGCTACAATTTGCTCTATCTCATCTGGAGTACTGTGCTCGTGTTCTACCTGAA